>JBBBDQ010000663.1:5167500-5190000 GCA_037127315.1 Ascarosepion bandense
CGCATTCTTCAGGTTTGATTAGAGTTTGGAAGTTAACCATTTATTACGTCTATTGGAGTAGATGTCTCAGTAGTTATCGGTCCTTAAGCCAACTGTCCAAGTTTTAACTTACCTCTACTGTAGCAAGCTATTGCACTCCCAATTATTTGAGTCAAGCCAATCGATTCAACGCTTTTATCCAATGATTCAAGTGTCTCAATAACTTTTACTAGAGCTTATATTACAAATTGTGTTGTTATTATTGTTTTTTGCCGTAGCACTTCGTATTATAGATCCCATATTGTATTTATTTCTATGCTTGGCCGGTTTATGAGATTTAGTCTAGCATATGCGCTGAATTCCTAGGTGTTTATTATCTGAATCACTTGAAGAAGGCCGATGCGGACAAATTCGTAACTAGGGTAGCAATGATAAGGGGAACAGTCCGAACAATGTAAATAGTGTAAGTAATTACTATACGTCATCTCAGAAATATAGATAAATACTTTTCGTGTGAGAGGAAATACAGTAAACGTTTGATAAAACAAAAACTTCAATATAATATCCCCTAGAGGTTTGAGTCCTTTTTCAACGGGATTTCTGACGAAGACCAAAAGAAAATCCAGCATGATTTGGATAAATCCTTTAGACACGAATTTAATGCATTCAAGGCCTCTGAACATATTGAAAGATCAGAAAATGAAGCACAAAGTCAATCGCACCCACGACGTGAATGCAGGAATTAACATCAACTGGGTGCCTCTTGGGAGTCTGTACTGTACAAGAGTCTCAACTTCGCAACAACCACCAGGTAAAGATCATACATTTGGAAGTCGTTGCATGAATCGATGGGTTAGATAAGATGGAAAGTGAAACAGATGCTAGAGAAAGTCAAGCTTCCCAAATCAAACATTACAAAACTGGAGCGGATGATAGCCAAATCCCTATAGAGGAGAAGCAGCATCATCATAAAATTTATCTTAAATAATCAGGCCGGTAGAAATTAATATAAAATACTGTTTGATTATAAACATAATATCTACTTAAATATGAGTATCGATCAAAAATAATGTTCAAACAAATCATTACAAATTGTCGGTTGTTTATAACCAGTTTCGTTAATCTTCGTTATATATATATATATATATTCGAAGTAGCTAAACGATTTTGTCAATTGTAACCGGGTAGGACAATCTAGCAAGTCGCCGTAATGGACGGTACTCGTCGTAGTCGTATGCAGTATGCTGAGACGCGGGCTTATTCAATAGGCGTAGACAATAGACGTAGATCTATAGACGTAGACCTATAGACGTAAACCTACCGCCGTACTCGTCTTAGTCTGTATTTATGGTTGACACCAGCCAGTCATATTACTATGAGGGGGAACCAAGGTGTATGCATATTCATTACATCACATACATCAATTCACCGAGTTAAATTTTCCTGTGAAATTTAGCTTCAATATTTTCTCATTTTAGGGTCAGGACATAATCGATTGACTTTTTCATAAGTCTATTTCGCCTCAATCTTCTGTGTCACACTGGTATCTCTGGCGTTTAGGTCGGGAATACCTATATTGGTGAATGTTGACTTGCTGGAACGGGAATTTCAAATGTGTCATACAGGATTTCCATTTGAATTTCTTCAGTATTTTTCGTGACGTCTGTAGTTTCTGCGTCTCAATTGATTCTAATGTCTTTTACACCGAAATTTTTCGCTTTTTATGTCATATATGACCTGTCAAATTCTTCTGATTTTACTCGACAATAATAACTTCTGGGGCCTACACGCCCGCAATTAAAACATTTTATCCCTAAAGAAACAATCCTTCTTTATATATATTTCTACTTCGGAAATTCTCTTCTCTCCAATCCGAGTATTATTATTTTTTTAAGTTTATAAGTCGCTGACATTCTTCCGTTACTTTTTGTAGCGTAATCTTTGGATCCTGTTCAATGATAGTGAGGATTCGTGAGCTAATTTCTTTGTCCTTCAGAAAAATTAGAGATTAGGACATGTCGCTTAACGATTCCTTTAATTTAAACGTCACACACTGTGCATTAACCATTCCTGCATACGTGACAAAATCATCATCCTACTGTTTTACGATATTTAGACACTTGTATCGTGTATGAAATTTTCTCTTTTATCGAAACTTTTCGACAAAGCTTTTATAATTTAGCTGAACGTAATTTCTTCTGGCTTCTTTAGGAGTATTAAATTCGTATATTTTGTATGTTCTTCTCTTCCTAATTTCTGCAAAAGTAGAGTAATTTTTTCATCGTCTGACCATTTCTTTACATTTTCTTCGTGATATCTTTGTGAATTTCCCAAAATAAGCTGGAAACGTTGAACCACTGTCGGTGTCGTACTTGTTGTATTTAGATAGTGAATTTGAAATTCATTCCACAGAAAAAAAATCTAGAACCAGGATCATTTCTCCTTGTTCTTAATAATGCGTCTTCCAAAGGTGATTTATTGTGTTTTGTCTGCTGTTAGAATAAGTTTTTAAATGTTTCTTATTGCTGCATGAACCATTGTTGTTGTTGTTGGAATTTTTGGTGAATAAGTTGTCTTTGTTTCTGTTGTTGTTGTAAAGTGCATTGTAGAACCTTAATTAATTCAACAATTTGTTCCATTTTGCCAACGTATTCACAAAAAAGAATCTGTTCCAATTTATTTATCCAAGAAATCTTTTAAGTCCGAAAAGAGGAGGAGAACTTTCTTACTTCTTGTAAGCGTTGCCAAAATGTTTCCTCTTCTACTATTCCTCGTTATTAAGAGTTCGCACGAATTGAGGATAAACTTACTTTCTGTAAGTGATAATGAGTATTTCTAACGTTATTCGTTAGTATTTTTTTTCTTGCGAACTCTTTTCGAATTCTTCGTCGCCAACTGACATGATAGGGATATATATATATATATATATATATATATATATATATATATATATATTAGTCATCCACATACAAGCCTGTTTCGCTGTATCATAGTTCATCAGTGTGACTAGACGCATTCGCTTGCCTTTGTCCGGGATCGACACTCGACCGATTTGGTGTCAGTCGGAGTCGCTACTCCCTAACCCATCGACACATGGAATCAGAGAAGGGAAATTTTAAAGTGTTGTATATAAGCAGTGTATATATATCTCTATCATATCAGTTGAGGTAGTTGAGTGATTTAGGCAAATGTAACCGGGTAGAACCATCTAGTAAATAGACGTAATGTACAGTACTAGTCGTACGCAGTATCCTGAGACGTAGGCGTAGTCAATAATAGTAGGCCAATAAACCTCACCTTAGTCTATATTTATAGCTGACACCCGCCAATCATATTCTGGGGATGAGGAACAAAAGTTTATACATATTCATTACCGATTCATTACATCAACATCAAAACGAGGCCGACTATGTTTGTTCTCTGGCAATCCATGTTCAAACTCAAGTGTCAGCTGTGGCACGTTTGTCATATATGAAACCTCTTTATTGAGATGACTTTATCTAGAGTCTATATTTCTTCAGTTTCAGTTTAAGATTTATAATTCTGTTGCTGTTTTGTTTTCTTTTTCTCTTACCGTAAAACTTTGGTTCAAGTTTTCTGATTGCGTGGGTACGTCAAACGTACCATACAATATTTCCGTAGGTACCTCTTTTCAGAGTCTTTCTAAATCAGTAAATCTTTGTTTTAACTGATTAAGGTGTCTTGTATATTTCTACCTTTGTCCCTGTATCATGTATGTCATTTTGCCGTCCTGATTTTCAACTCAATCGTCTAAGACTCATTTTCCCAGTTGATACATTTTGAGAAACACCTTATGTCGAGGTTTGATGTGTTTATTTTTATTTTTATATTTTGATGTTCTTGTTTTAAGTTATAGTAATAATTTATTAGAAATGGATTTAATTTCTTTGCGAATATCAACTCTGAAGGCATCACTTCATTTGACTTTTTTCCTTCGCATTAGTCGGTCTTCTACAATTTCAATATTTCTAGCCAGTGAGTGTACCTATCGACTACCACTAGATAGTATGTTCCGTGTAACCGTCCTGTAAAGTCTATATGTATTCTGGACCATAAAATATTGGTTTTCGACCAAAGTTGAAATTCTATATGCAGTGACTTCGCTGCCAGAGCACAATGTCTGCATGACATTACTAAATTTGTAATATCTTGATAGCACGTTATTCAAACGCGCCCTGAATCCATTCACATATATATATATATATATATATGGCTGAAGAAAATTATGCACTATTCATTACGATCGAGCACTCTAGAGGAAAATTTGGAAAAAAAAAACAATTACCACTTCGGTGATATATTCATAACAATGAATTCAGTTCTTTCGCTGACTGGCGTGTGTATACGCAGCTTATATATAACAGGCTAAAATTTTGCTATCTCTGAATCCATGTGCCTATAGCTTAGGGTTTGGCGACTCCGACTGACGAAAAATCGATCGAGTTTCGATCTGATAAACTGTGATACAGCAAAACAGGCTTGTATGTGGTTGACGATATATATATATATATATATATATATATATATATATATTCGTCAACCACATACAAGCCTGTTTTGCTGTTTATATATATATGTGTGTGTGTGTATATATATATATATATACATATATATATATGATAGTAATAAGCAAATCTTAAAAATGCTTGAATCTTTGTTACATTTTATTTAGGCGGGTATGTCTTTTATCCGGCTTGACTTTGAGGATCTGATAGTCTAGCATTTGCATCGATGTTTTTCCTAGATATTTTATTCTGGGCATACACAATTCTCATTTTTCTTCACAGACCCTCAAAGCGTACTCTTTAATTCTCTTAAATGCGTTTTTAATCCTGCGTATATTGATTTCTGGCCTGACTTTTAATAATACATCATCTGAATCTGTCTTTTACAATCCGAACTGATATGTATCGTATTCATATTTTAGAATTTGCTTGGTGCTGCTTTTATACCGAAGCGAAGACAGTTAAATTTGTATAGTCTTCCCTATATGTTAACTTTTAACAGTTTTGAGTACTCTTCGTCTACTAGTGGTTGTAGCTAAACGTCTGACAGGTGTAATATAGAAAAAATTAACACCATTTAATTTGACAAAAATTCCTCTTGACTTAGTGACGCGTATTGCTATATATATATATATATATATGTATATATAATCAGCATATACGTGTATCACATCAATTCTTTTTTTAACTTAAACTGTTGGCGATGCCAATTCAAAAAATATTCTAGATGTCACACCTAATTTTCTAGTGTCTCTAATTTCCTATTCAGTCAGTCAAGTTATATACGTGATACACGCTTGGGCGATCATATCTCGAAAGAGACGTGAGTGACTGGGCAGAAGATTATTTCGCAGTAGGTTATCATTAGTTTCTGCGGTAGATTGGTTGTCAAGCAAGTCCAACGAACACAATCTGACCTGTTATTTAACCCATAACTGGAGGGAAGAGATGGATTAATACCATTCCAAGAGTATTTGCGCGTACGTGAATGCATATAACTCATCTAGAACTCGAATTCGGCTCCCCGATTTGTTGTTCCGAGCCGATTTCCACTACACCACAACGCACATACTTATTAATTGGTTCTAAAGCAGCAATACGTACCCCACTTTTTGGTTTAAATATCGGTGTTACATTCTCTTTTACTTCAAAATTAGCTTTTGTTTTTGCGTATGTCCATAGACATTCTGAGAAGACTTCTGAAAAAACTACTTTTTAATTCATTCTTAAATTTTTCAGATATCATATTAGCTCTGTAGCTAACAATATTTATTTTGTTGCCGAAAGATTTAACTGGGAAGTCCCAAGGATCAAAAAATGCGATCCAGTCGACCGTATTCAAAGATTCTTAAAGAAAGTTTGCTACAGAAAAAAATATGTGTGTGTGTGTCTGTGTGTGTGTGCGTGTGCGTGTGCGTGTGTGTGTGTATGTGAAGCGCGCACTCTTGCTCATGTTTTATTTTTTGGGTTACTTTTTCATTGAAATCACCAGTCTCCTGTTTTGGCTCTTTTAACTTTTCGTCAGATGTCATAATTGTGTTTTCAACCTTTCGGCATATTTTTGAGGATTCACAGGTTCTTTTCATGGCCAGTTGGACTTAACATTCTGGAAAGGCTTCAAAGTCTCATTCGCCTGATTTGAAACCATCTAAAATGAATGGCTTTTCAAACGCTTTAACGTTGTACAGCCGACTCACGTTCAGATGCGTCTCTGAATGTGATTATGTGTTTCAATCAACCGATCGATTGGCACGTGAACATGCGCACATGTGTCGACTTCGTCTTGATTGCTTCCTTTAGACAAGTGGAGATCTTTCCGAAAATAGACTTGAATTAAAGTCGGAAACATTGAGAAATATTGCCTTCGGGAATATTTCGAACCAGAAAATCGACGTCAGCGTGCGCTAATAAGATGCGACAAGATATTGGGTAGATGAGAGAGTGACTGACTGATTTCAGAGTTGGCTGCTCGCACACGGAAGGCTTGTACTCACCGCTTCATTTCCCATCAGCGCCGTAATTTTCAACTGAAAATCTACTGAGAGTGAGTAAAGATAGAAAAGAAGACAAAAAAAAAAGATGGAAGACCTGTCGCCGCTTTGGACTTGAAAAGCGGGTATGAATGGGAATTAAAGTGGTAAAGAATTTTAATGAAATCAGTTAATTGCTATTAAATTTTATAATAGGTTTTTACGGTTGATGTAATAGCAAGGGTAAAATGCGCCGTTTGAATTTGTTGTATTACTGACTTCGGGTGGTGTGAAGAAATAATAAGAGGATTCTTCAAACGTAAATAGGTTTCTTTACAGAACAATTTAAAGTGTCCAAATGCACTAAAACTTAAACTGAGGTTGAAACCGTTTTATTTAAGTTAGTCCTAGTGTAAGAAAAGAAGCAAAAAATTATAGCGTCATTTTTAATCTCATGAAGCGATTTACTACATATAGCATACATATGGCAGAAGGCCAAATGCAACTAGCGGAGATCGAACTTAATAGTAATTTTTTGAAATGTCATATAGTTTTGACTTGTACTATTAGAAGGAAACTATTCTCTGACTGACTAGTTATCATTCTTCTGTGATTCTTCATATTAAGTTTTATTGTTGTTGATCATGAGGAACAGTATTTTCTATCACATTCAGTCTTTCGTCAGAGCTGATGAAAAACTCTGAGAAACATCAGAATATGTCACACGAAACTGGTTATAAATCCTTACAAATATTCTTGAATATTATTAAATGTGTTTCAATCGTTGACAAACGGGAGAACTGTTTCTTTGAATACCAATTATTGAAAAATGGAAAATGATGAAAGTAATCGTAATAATTCATAGAATAATTTGAACATTATATTTTCTCATGTAAATTTTTTATACTATTGTTAATACAAAACGCAAGAGTCCTTCAAGGTAGGATCATATGGAATTAATTTGTTATAAGGTCGTAGAGGAATTATGTAAGATAATTATGATGTTATCTAGTATAGATAACTTTTAATTATAAGCTTGAAATGATTAATATCGTAGTAATCGGCGAATTACTCACGTTTTCGGCAGGATTTAATTGAGTAGAACTTCCTCTTTGCCAATGGAAGTCGTAGTTAATGACAATAAGTCGAGTATGTGTACATTAGACGGTGGATTTTAGCGGCAATGGTCTAAATCAATGGAACTAACGACTTTAACTGGATCGAATATTTGAATAGAGAATAGCGATAGAATAGAAGAGGCTAGCAGCGATTCGTCTTCAGGGAGTTTATTCAGCACATACAAGGCTTCTTAAATGCTTTTGAACGCCTTCAAGACTGGGCAATGAAGATCGGACAGCTTCAGACCAAATATGGCTGCAGGACTTGATTTTACTTTGGTCTGATACTTGAGCAGATAAAACATATCATTTTAATTTAAGTCGTTGAGAGAGAGAGAGAGAGAGACAGAGAGAGAGAGAGAGAGTGTGTGTGTGTGTGCGTGTGTGTATTAATATATTTATTTTTAATTTGATATTTTATGACTTGAAACTGATTTTGTAGATTCCTGTATTTAATTAAACATTCCGTTTTTAAAGAGGTTTGCATACATCCAAACCTGTATTTTTTAATCATTCCGCCCCCAAACAAGCCAATAAAATCACTAACACCCAGTGTGAGAGAATATGAGAAAAGAAAGCACTTTTAAGGAAGAAGTGACAATAAGCGAACAGGAATTAAGAAGACAAAAGATAGAGATTGATGCTGCATTTAAACATTTTGCAGATCTATATTGATAGAAAAGCAAGAAGACAGATAAGAATTACCCAATCGAAAAGAGCGAGAGAAGAAACGGTAAACATAGAACTTACGGTTACAACTAGAACTTTCAACAGTACAAAGGTTACATCTGGACATTTCAACTGCAAATATAGCAAAAAAGAAGTATCTAGCACGATACAGTTAATCAACGCTCCTTGCAGCATATGAATGCATGATACAAATACAAGCTGAACCTATTGACACAAATTGTGACTACAAATTCAGTCAGTTAAGTGCCATGCTTTGGGCGATCATGTCTCGAAAGAGACATGACTGACTGGGCAGAAGATTATCCCGCAGTAGGTTGCCATTGCTTTCTGCGGTAGACTGGTTGCCGACCAAGGCTATAGAACCCAATCTGTCCTATTATTTAACCCATAACTGGAGGGAAGAGACGGATTAATACCTTTCCCAAGGGTATTTGCGCGTAAGTGAATGCAAGGAATTCAACTGGAATTCGAACTCGGTTCCCCGATTTCTTGTTCCGAGCCGATATCCACTGCGCCACAAAATTACACCGTCTTAAACCTGTTCAATAAATATATATATGCGCGTGTGTGTGCGTGTGCATGAGTTAGTGTGTGCGCTTGTGTATCTATGTATGTTTATATCTATATGTGTGTGTGTGTGTGTGTGTGTGTGTGTAGACGAGGGTGATATGTAAATTTTGGCCACTTTAGATTTTTATTACGTGCATTCACGTTGTTTGTTTCTTCATTTTGTCGACTACACATTATAGTAAGGTCACTGTCTGTGAGAAAAACAGCACTATGTATAGATTCACTTTGCCAGAAATTTGGAATCGGCATGTTTTACTGCTTGCCATTCTCGCCGAAAGCTTGAATATGAACGTTTCAACGTGTTTGGTTATCAATATGAGAACAGTACAGACGATTTGGAAAGAGATAATTAACTTTAATGGTGATCACGAAAATATGGAAATCTCACTATGATAATTCTGACTAGAAAAGATCTCCCGTTTTTTTTTTTGTTGAGACATCAGACTAAACACGTAGGCTTAAATCAAGTGCCTTGAGGTAGTAGTGCTACCCTGGATGAAGAGGGTGGCTGTTAGAAGTCTCTGGGTCTGGCAACAGGACTCTATGTCAGACACGCAAGAGAACGCAATCATGGGTGCCAGTAAGTTTTGGCGAGTATATCAACCCTTACATCTGGCCACCTAAATCCACAGACTGCAACTCGCTTGATTATTATATCTGGGGCGCAGTTGAGTGAGAGACCACCAAAACTGTTTATAACACCAAAGATGAACTGAAGGCAAAGAATATGGCACCATTCGACAGAAGACTGTCCAAAAGAGATGCAGAAGATTCCGGAGTTGTATGGATATCTTGGCTAAAAACAATGGAAATTATATTGAATAAATTTACTTTTTAGTATTTCAAGATATTTTGGTGCAATTGTGGTAAATATAACTGTTAAAATGAGTTTTCCATGTTTGCGTTATTCGGACGACAATTTATTAATCGCACCTTGTATGTGATAGGATGAAGAACACACGCAGCTTTATCACTCTGACATGTTTCACTTTTATTAAAGCTTCAGTAGAACATGAGATATGGCGGAAGAAAGAATTTCTGTTATTCTTATGTTTGTATTGTTTAAGCAACATTAGTATAAGCGTTCCTAGCTCCAAGGGGATCAACGCATCATTTCGATGCTTCAAATCATTAACGGATATCAACCCTCTCTGAATAAAAAATGTATTTCCTTATATATGCGAGTGTATCTTTATTCTAGTTTGTCTATGTTGAATTCAGTTGATAATGCATTTTTAAAAGTACGTGGGTATGTCTCATGGACATTCCTTTGGTTGTCGGCATGCTGATTCGAGGACGATTTTACATAAACACCGTTTACATACTTTAAGAATATCTTTATCAAAGATTAGCAATGTAGCATAGTGACATAGCTTCTGTCTGTCTGTCTGTCTGTCTGTCTCTCTCTCTCTCTCTCTCTCCCTCTCTCTCTCTCTACTTTGTGAATGATATAAATTATTGGGAAAGACAGAGAAATGAATTTTCATTCTCCGTGTTAAAAATACAGGCATGTTTCTTTTCTAGATTGTTACCAAACAAAGCTAGATAGTCTAGCCTGACTTGACAATAAAAATAAATTATAGATTGTCTGTGAAGAAGAGATAGCTTCATATCTTTCCAATATAATGGTGCAAAGGTTTAAACAACATATTAAGTTGGAAATATATATATGTGTGTGTGTGTGTGTGTGTGTGTGTGTGTATGTATGTATGTATGTATGTATGTATGTATAGATAGATAGATAGATAGATAGATAGATAGATAGATAGATAATTGCTGGTTAATTTTCTAGACGACATATTTGCTAGGGCAAAGATTTAATAACTTAAATCTCTGTCGCAAACGCCAGCTGAGGTACATTTTTGTTTGTTCAATACCCACTAAAAACACCTGTCGTGTATAATGAAATAAAGCTGAGTAAATACTAGTTATACTCTCTGTGAGAGAGTGCGCAACCCGGCATGACCCTCGGTCAACTTGACAAAACAGTTTTAGACGACTTCGGGATCAGTATTTTCTGTCCTATTTAATTCACACGGCTTTGTAATGTTTTCAATTGTTAAAGTGTTTTGCACACTGTGATCGTTTCCCTGAATTTCATAGATATGAAGAGAATTTTCTAAACACTCGACAACGCACCCATATTTATATAAAATGAATACGATTAGCGCAAGATACAACCTTGACCTCATAATAGCTGTTACATTGAAATATACATTTCATACACTAAATATAAATATTATGGAACAAAATGTTTTTTCTTCGTGATAGTCACTTGGAGGGCCATGATTGTGACTTTGTGACAAAGGCAATATCATTGTTAATAATTATTACCTCATGGGGTAATGGGCACTAAGCTTGACTTAAATGTCATTCAGATCTACTGTAAACTTAATAAAGAACATCACTGGGCAGCACTAGTGCCACCTAATTTATGCATATCTAAATCGCATATATGTTAATTCTTTAAGTATATATATATATTGCGATTTGATTCGAATGACTGAATCAGCTCAAAAATTGATGCTGAAATACCAAAATCAATTTGTGAAAAACACTAGTATGCCAAACGCTGTGAAACGCATTGGAAATATCCAAAGCAACAAATACAACTTCATCATTCTTATTTTAAACTTGATAGATTCTTTCCGCAAAAATCTTTAACACATTTGCATTTGACTTAAAGAAGTAAATGTCATCTTGATTATCTAAAAGAAGCCTGCGATATGAGATGCTTAACTGAACCCTCTCGTACAATGCCCAAAAATGTAAATGTCTAATAAGTTGATAGAAGGATTATATTGTTCGCATAATTTTTTACAGCGTAGAACTACAGAAAAGAATTTCCAACAAGCAAGAAAACATGAACCAGCAGGACAATTCTTGTAGAGTTGAGAGAGAACAGAAGCCAGTTCAGGGGCACATTTCTTAAGGACTGTTGAAGGGATACTATGGTCTATCCTCTTTGAGAGGAGACTGATTAGAGATGATAGCAGAAACCATTGACGTAGTTATATGTTTGTCACTCAATAGAGAATTAGTTCTCAGTGTAAATCAAGGAAAAGGTATTCCAGTTGATTCAAGAGAAGAATTTAAAGAAAATTTATGTAAAAACATTTTGATTTATTACCAGAATATATTAATATTTCAAATTGATTGAAGAAAAATAGGAATAGAAAAGCACTCTTATTTAACACATTAGTACATATCCGCCTGTGGTAGTTAAACGACAAGAAAAAAACAATAGGAAAATTTAAGAAAAGAGATAATATGCCGCTGGTAATTGAGAGAAAAAGACAGACAGCAAATGAGTTAAATGTATCGGAAACAGATAGTAATAAGAAAACACGTAGAATGAAAATGAAGAAATTTCATAAAAAATATATTTAAAAAATTATATTTTGAAAACAAAGAAACTGCATATTTAGGTGATATATATGCATCACTTCTATCAATAAATAACATTGCATTTTTGCAAGTAGACTTATTAACAGATTCTATAAGTTTCGAAATAATTTGACTATTTCTCAATTTTTAACACCATTTGCTTTCTCTTCTCGTCGTAACGTTGTTTGTATTTCTTCTGTAATATTCGCTTTTAATTTTCACTTTCTTCTCTTATTTCAATAATTTCTTTTTTATCCTTTCTTTCTATTTAGCCTGTTCCCCTTTTTGGATTTTTTTTATCAAAATGTTTTTTTTATTTTATCCTTTCTCTCTATTGTTTCTTATCTTTCCCTCGTTATTCTTTTATTATTATTTTCCTCCTTACCTCTCTTTGCATGATTTTCCGCTTCTATATTGTTTCTAATTCTCTGAGGATTTTATCTTTCTTTCTTTCTAATTCTTTCTACGGCTCTCCATTTACTTCCTTCATTTTACTTACATATGACTTCTCTTTCTTTTCAATTTGCTATTACAATATTTCCATCTACTTTTCGTTCATACTCTTTTTCTAGTTTTTATTTGTTTTTCCTTACTCTATTTGTTTCCACTAGATTCTTTTCTTCTTTCCTTCTTTTCCTTTATTTTTCTTTTCTTTGCTTTCTTCTCTTTTTTTCTCTTTTGATGATATCCTTGCTTTTTCCCTCTGCTTAAAATTTGTCTTAATTTTTCTCTATTTCTTCTTTATACTGTTTCTTTATTCATAGTGTTTGGCCAAGCACCAACTTTCTATTTCTTGAGATTTATATATATCTTTTCCCTTTTTTTCTCCGGATCTTCAGTATTTCTCTTCATTTCTAATGTCTCCATCACCATTTCTACATCAACGTGCATCATCGAAAAATACCAGGTCTGTTATTTTCATTTCGTTCTTGAAAACGTTTTTTTATTTGAAGAAAAATGTTCACCCATTTTGTACATTTGTTTAATATTGACTTTTACTTTCAAGCAAAGCCAAAAAAACGAAAAAAGATTAAAAAATAAAAATACAATATGTAAGAATTCACTGTTTTGTTACAGAAATATGCGACTAGAGGAAAATTTCAAATCGAAATCTTTTTCAATCATTTTACATGTATTTGTGTGAGAGACTGGCTACATTTGTAACGAATTCTATCACTTTTTAGGATTCGATTATCATTTCTGTAAATAATCAATTGCATTCATTATAATTTTTTCTTTACAACTTCAGGACTTTTTATATGAATATCAACTTCTGATTTATCAAATGTATCTTTCAAAATTAAACATTAAAAATGTCAGTTTTGTTTATTTAACTTATCAGAAAGCAAATTCTTCGATCGAAATGATTGCCATTCAATTTCGAAGACAGTCTGACAGTTTTTTGTTTACCTCTTTATGTAAGGTGCTTGAAGATGTCAATAAGTTGCTGACGTCAGTTTTGTCAAACGAAAATCTTTTATATCATCAAATAACATAGCGTACAGAGTTCGTTGAATCAATTCGCTGCAAACTGTTGGGGACATTTTAGTCAGGTAAGATTAGATTGCATTTCGTTCGTTAAAGCACGACATAGAGCAATACACACAAAACTATTCTACTTTATTCATTTAATTTTTTTATAATTTCAAACTTTCTTTCATGGTATGTCTTTTCAGGACGTAGATGGTCACAACTCGACATATCTTCTACATTATTATTATCAGTAAATTCCCAGGGATTCTTGTAAAATATAGTGGAGTGTTTTTTATTGCTTTTCCAAGGTTTAAAATTAAGTTTCATTCAATGAGACTAGTTTCATCCCAACACTAGAACAACCAGTTTAGCTCTGATATTTTTAGTTTAGTGCCATATGTGATACACGATCATGTCTCGAAAGAGATATCACTAACTAGGAAGAGTATCTTACCACATTATTTTCTGCAGTGGCCTGGTTGCCACCCAAGGCTATAGAATCCTATTTGTCATGCTATTTAACCCATAACTGGAGAAAGAAGCGATGGCCTAATACCGTCCCCAATAATATTTGAGCGTAAATGAATGCGACGAGTTCAGCTAGAATTGAAACTTGGATCTCCGATTTCTCGTTCTGAGCTGATATCCTACTACAACGCATATTCCACTGCTGCTATTCTACAACCCACATCCAACTGACTGATATTTGATATGGAGAGAAAACAGAAGTATTCACACCTTTTCTATGCTAGTTATAAGCTAACATAATTGTGCGGAATTTAAACTCGACTCGATTTTCCAAATTGATATATATTAGACTACATAAAAATTCTTTAAAATTAGATCCACATAAAAAGTATTATAATGAATTATTTATATATATATATATATATATATATATATATATATAATGAAATAAATTTTCAACATTCAAAATTGTTGAATGAACATTTCAACATGAACTCCCTAAGAGGGATATCAAGTCTCCTCAGCAACAGTTCAATCTTTCAAAATGAGAATAAAATTAAAAAGTGAACTAGAGAAATAAAAAATAAATAAAAATGACGGTTAAGACTTGAGAAAATTAAAGTTACTAAAACTTTTTATGTAAATTTTTGATTGTTGCTATTAAATAGATAGTATCTAATATTTTTGATTGTTACTATTAGATAGATAATATCTAATAGTAACAATAAAAAATAAATCGATTTACATAAAATGTGACAAATTATGACACGTTTCGTCATTTACAACTTCATCAGACTAAGTTTATGTCTACGTGGACACGACTACACATTCGAACGAATGAGAGACGTTCAGAATTTCACTTTTAATTTTTTATATGTTTTGTGTATATAATCGTTTTTTTATGTTGCCATTAACTTTTTTTATTATTATATATTCCACATTGTGATAATAGTGTATCTGTCAATTTTGGGGAAACATAGAAAACTGGGCCTAAATTTACTGGGGAGAATGTAGCGATTAAAGCACTTTCTAAACATTTTCGTCATCATGAATGTTTTGCTCTTTTAATTTGAGTAGCAGTTTTTAATCAAAATTGCGTTGAACAACTAGTGCATTTAATGTGTTGTGTTGAAAAAAAAAATTGTGTTTCTTATGGTAATTATTAAATGTCATAGAGTAAATTTCTTTCGTCACTTTTTAGGCTATTTTGTTCTGTATTAAGTCTTGTATTGATTTTAGACAAATTGTGACAATTTCTGCTAAGTTTATAATTCTTTTGATTGAACTTGTGGATAGAGCAAAGCATATTAAAATTAGGTGTGCGGTGTGGTTCAGTGGATATCGGCTCGGAAAAGAAATCGAGGAGCCGAGTTTGAATTCCAGTTAAATTCTTTGAATTCACTTACACGAAAATAGCTCTGGGAAAGGTATTAATTCGACTCTTTCCTCCAGTTATTGATTAAATAACAGGACAGATTGGGTTCTATAGCCTTGGCTGGCAACCAGTCTACCGCAGAAAGTAATGGCAATCTACTGCGGAATAATCTTCTGTCATATCTCTTTCGAGACATGATCGCCCAAGCGTGTATCACTTAACAGACTGAATACTTTTAGTTATATTTTAAACTAATCCTCGAATTACAAAGATTAACAAATGGGAATTTTCTTTTTATTCTTTAATTTAAATTTATCAAATTTTTGTTTTGTTCAGTTGTGAGATGGATTCGCATATTTCGGGATGGACAATGTTCATACACATTTTCTTTAGATCATGTTTCATATAATATTCCTTTTTTTTCTGAATAATTGACATAGATTTTTTTCGTTCTGTAAAATTAATCTTCTTCCAAAACTCACAAATATTACTTTGTTTTTGTTCCTTATTTCAAACGGGTTGGAAATTATTCTACTTTTTTTTGTTTATCTTAGTGAAATAAACTGGAAACAGTAAACAGGAAGTACTGTGGTAAAATCACATGTCACCATTTCTAATTCGCAAGTGTACTTTAAATGGTATTTATTTCAGTTTGCCCAATTTGAATATTCGCTATATTATTATAACTATTGTTATAAATATTATTGCCAGCTGTAGTAATAGTGGGGATAGTTTGTTGCACTCATTAGTTTGTAATGTCAGTAGCTGCAGCAGTATTAATTGATATTGTTGCTGTTGACGCTGCCGGGTGTTTAGACAGTGCATGGTGCTATCGGCATGAGAAGTGATTTTGGCGAACTGAGTTCAAATTCCAGCTTTGACTTTTCTCTTCGTTTTCACATAAATCCCCACGGGAAATGCATGAATCCGTTTCTTACTTATCTGTTGGATGGATAACATGGTAAACGGTGCTGTCTACCTCCCCGCTTGTACTGTAAGTATTTTGAGAGAATAAAATCTTTGAATATGAAACTATGTGGAAGTAAACGGGTAAACAGTCAATTATCTTTTCCTCGCGAAGAGAATTTAAGTGCAAATGTAACAAAGTGTGAGGAATATTCAAGGAGAGACGATGAAAATAAAAAGGTAGTAAGAATTTACGCGCTTCATCAAAATATGATGATGTTATTTAATAGTTTTGCTACTGCATTGTTCATATTTTCAAGAAGAGCAAGTTATGATCTTTATATGCTCGGTTGTTCTGAAAGTTCATGTCAATTGTTAGTCCTAAATGTCCCAAAATTTTACCACACATCAAATCCATAAATAAATGTACCTATATTTTTCGATTAGAGCACATTTTAAACTATCTTTCGGAAAGAATGTTTAAAATTGCTTAATTTGTGTCAATTTTGAATCCCTATTAAAATGGAAGATAATAAGTTGCCTTTTAGAAAAAGATCCCTTTTCATTATCGTGAAGAAAAATGCATCGTAAGCAAGACAAAATATATGCTCTTTGTACGGTGATTGAGCATAATACTAAATTTATCAAAATCTACCATCCATGAGCAATTAAGAAAACGTGTTTACTCAAATACCTACGATGCTTGGATTAAGTGAAAAGTATCTTTTAGGTTGCATTTCTGTCAGTGATTTGCTTTATAAACGCAATGATAATGCACCCTTTTGAAGCGAATCATGAAAGATGATGAGAAATGGATCGTTTACATCAATGTTCAGTGTAAAAAAACTTGGTTTAAGCAACATCAGGCAATTTTAGCCACCCCAAGTATACCATACTGTGCATCTGGTAAAGTTGGAAAAGAATCCTGATCTGTGAGCTTCTGTCAAGTAAACCGTCAATCGATCCAGAAAATTACTGTCGCAGCTGGAATAATTAAAGTCAGCAATTCAAGAAAAACACCATGTGATGCTTACCATTAGGATTATACCAGACCTCACGTTTCCTTGAAATTATTGCAGCTAGGCTGAGATGTGTTCTATCCCGCATATTCACCAGACATTGTTCTTTCGGATTTTTATTTATTCAGGTCCTTGCAAGATAATCTCAGTGTAAAAATTTTAATTCTTTGAGTGGTATAAAAAAACATGCTTTGGTTGAAATGTATATTTTCGGATTTGTTTTGCTTTTATTATCCTTTTCTTTTCTTTACTGGAAAATATTTTTAAATTTCCTTTGGATAAGAAAAACGTAAAAGGCGATTTCACAGCAGGTGCTTATCGAAAAATGAGTCGCTCACAGGCACAAATGATCGCGCTTGATCTCCTATGCGAAATATATTCATTGTAACCTTAGGACTCACAAATGTTGCTATAAAAACAAGAAAACAAGATATACCTCTCTCTCTCTCTCTCTCTCTCTCTCTCTCTCTCTCTCTCTCTCTCTCTCTCTCCCTGGGATAGCAATTTCTTCCTAAAAAATCTATCTGACACATCTGAAGAAATACTATGCCATATCAAGACATATTTCTAAATAACAGAATCATTCCTAACAAATAAATTTTTTAAAATACGAGGAAGTATAAACTGTATCATACCAATGTAGATTCTTAACCGCCCACAAACTGCAATTCGCTGTGTTCCTTATTAGAGATTATGCGTCCCATAGGCAAAATAAAACGGTTTCGAAGTGGAAGATCCAGTTGCTTCCTGCTTCTTTTCTTGTATTAGACGCTTTATTTTATTTTAATTATAACTGTATTTTCATTTTTTATATTTCTTCGACTCGATGTTTCTTTCTTTTTCACAACTCAGAATATATGTCGCACTGCTAGCAAAAGAAAATTGAAAATCGCTATGGGGCGATGACCTCCATGTCTCTCAAATCTTCAGGAGACAAGTATCAATATTAGTTGCATTATGTCATTTCACACTGGACATTATAATTAATAGGTGTGGTACATGATTTGGGTAACGCATATGACTATCATTTTGGGGCAGATTCTTATTTTGTCAAAGTAGGATTTTAAACCCGGTGTTGTAAACCCACTGATATTGATTAGTATTATGTCATTTTTATTATAATTCTATTTCTGCTTTAGTCACATTAACTACCAGTTCTGCGGAAAGAGCTAAGGCAAGTCGCTGTGTGTTGCTATGGCTACATTTCATTTGTTTTTCTATCTCCCATCATATCAATAACATCACTAAGTTACATGGATAAAGTTATTTTAATGTGTGGGCAATATGTATCAAGACATTTTATTTTATATATCTTAAGCTGGGGTTTCCTAGAATTCTTTTGATGTGTTGTTTTGTTTCCTTTTTTTATCATTCCAAGCGCATCTACTATCACTAATACTATTTTTGTTTACAATTTACACACTTTTTCTATCGTTTTATCGTTATATGATCGTTTTTCAAATACTTTTGTAGCTATTATATAACCTATTAAACAAGCCATATCAATTAGTAATCCAGTTTACTTTCCTTTTTTCGTTTTTGACAATAATGTCAAACCTATTTGCTTTAATGTTTCTTGCCTATGTGGACTGTTTAATCTCATAGAATGTTGACATGTCTTGATTTTGTAACCGGTGGTGGGTGATGTTCACACTAGTGTCTGTTTGGAAATTTTTAATGTTTTTGGAAAATGTCTAGTGTAAATATTTCCCCATTCTATTGTGACAACTTTTATATTCCTTTGATGCAAGTACAGAACATTCTGATATTAGATGGTCGATTGTTTCCTGGTATTTCTCAGAGAAAACCTTCATTATAGATCCACATTTGTATGCATGATATTTGCCTGAAAGTGCCTAATGAAATAACTCTGGTTTTGCTCTGCAAAAATAAAGCCTTCAGTTTCAAAATTTAATTGAGATGATTGTAGCCATCGATTGTATTAACTTTATCAACATCACGTTATAGATATTGGCTATGTCGAGGTTTTTCTTGCCAGGGTTGTTTCATTTCTTTTTAGAGCTTTATCCTTGGCTTTTCTTTTATATTTATGCCTGTAATATTTCATTCTTGGCGTGTTTTGGCTTCCTACTGTATGTATTTACTGTATTCTTTTATTTTTGATTTTTTCTTTGTTTTCATGTTGTTCGACTAATCGTATAATCCAGTCTTTTGTTGCTTCTATGTATGTTGGTAAGCTATTAGTTGTCGTCTTAGTATTACAATTTTCTACGGGGTATGTATAGACGGTCTACATCAGTTTTTGAAGTATGCATAATATGCTTAGAAAGAATCACTTTTGTTGAAGAATCTATTCGACTGGTGTGATTTAGAGTCTAATTCACGATGTTGAAACTATTTTTAAACAGTAGGATGCCTAGATCTTTAATAGCATTAATTCTGTTCTAAGAATTCAATTCATTTCTTAGTCGTACCCTTGTATGGTACTCTTTACGCACTATTTGTTTCATTTTCTTTTCGTGAATTCTTTCACTCTCATTTACACTCATTTACCTATAAGCTTCTTACTCTAAATCTTTTATTGTTACAGCAGAGTCTAGGCTAATAGAGGATGTTTGTTGTAGCGATCCTCGTAAAACTGTGCCTTTATCACATTTATAACCAAGGACGTTAAAACTAAAAACGTTATTTATTTGCTACTGACTGCATGGAGAAATTTAAATTGTGAGACATGCCACTTCTGCAAGCTGCTCCAAAACATTGTGGTTTAAAAAAGAATGACGGTCTTTATCACCGTTAATCCAAAAAAGAAAAAGTATTAAGACTCCCGTGGAGTTGATACTTGGGAGGGTGATGTTGTGGTAATTTTACCCATGCGCGCATGAACTTTTTTAACTATAAATAAGAAGTAGTTTCTTCTTTGTGGCAGAACGCTGTTCCAGAAGATGTATCTGACATCCTGACTAATACAGTCAGTCCTCCTGGTGATCATCATATGTTGTATATGTTTGTACTATTGTTATTTGTTAATATATTTGTTAATATATTTGTTTATTCTGTCCTTGTGTCTTTATTTCTGTCCGCAAACAAGGCTACACCAGAAATGATTATAAAAAATTTCTTAACTGATGAAAGGTATTGAAAGTCATTCATTTTGTTGGTTATTGTTGTTTTCTTATTTATTCTTCGTCTGAATTCTCCAGCAATTTACACAGTATATTATTCACGTAAACTTTGGAACAGGCGTAAACTAGACATTCTTAGTTCTTTCATGAATGAGCCAATCTCGAATCTAAATGCATAACCTATTATAACACCTCGTGTAAACTGTCGTATTTTTTAATTCCTGAGAAAATAAAATGTTATCATGTTTCAAATATTTGACTTTCTTTTCTTCTTACTGTATACTCGGATGGTAAAGCAACGGTCTAGTTAGGATTTATTATCTTTTTTGCTTTTGATTGCTTTTTCGAGATAGCTGTTGCTGTGGATGCAAATATTGTAGGTTTTTTTCTTTTCTCAGACAAATTTTAGTTTATTATGATGCAACTTGCTTACGTTGTCAGACTCAACTAGCTAAAGTTACGCTATAGTGAAGAAGAGTTTATATACTAAACGGTAATACCAGTCAATCATATTTTTAACGGCATTTCACACACACACACACACACACACACACACACACACACACAAAAAAAAAAACAATCGTTGGACACTAAAATATTGGGGCCACATTGGTAGGGTAATTACTTTTATTAATTTTACCCTAAAATTACAAGGAATTAGCTGGGTGATTTTTTCACTATATTTTAGGAATTTTAAGAGCCAGAAAACAAGTTACAGCAATTCTGCACGATAGATGAGAGAGCATCTAGTGTATAGCGATAGGGGCGAAAAGTTCACGCAAAAGTACTGGGCCACCAGCGGAGACTTCACCTTTCATCTCAAGTTAGAACGGAATGTTGTTTATGTATAAAGCGAACTTTATTATTACAGTCAGTTAAGTGTCATACGTGACAGACACTTATGTGATCAAATCTCTTTTTGATTCATGAATTAGAAAAAGTTGCTTGGAGAATATGAAAACCACAGGACATAATGAAAACAAGACGAATAGATGGAAACGATTTTGTGTAACTGGAAGTAAATAAGAAGGTAACAAATAAACATTTCTGAAAGCTACAAAGGTTAATAAGTAGTGGTGAGCCATAATCACTCATTTTAGACAAAGAAACAACATTTGAGAAAAGAAACCGAAATAGAATAAATATACTAAGGGGAATTTCATTTTACACGTTTTCTCAAAGTCAAAAAATTTGGAGACATCTGTGGAATTCCATGAAGATATCAAACTGTCAAAAACAAGAATGACAAAATTATCGACCACTACTTTTTAGCTTCAGAGATTCTGGCGCAAATAGTTCTTTTCTTTGCTACGTATATATACAATAATCAGCCCGTTAATTACCAAACATGAAACACACTTGTGTTACATGATTAATTAGGTAGAATATTTTCTCGCAAGTGTTTTCCATTTCTTCTTGCGGTAGACCGGATGTCAACAAAGGTTATAGACCCCAATCGCTCTGCTATTGAACCCCTAGCTAGAGAAAGAAGAGAGGGGTTCATACTTTACTTAACTGTATTTGGGCGTAGGTGAATGTAACGAATCCAACTGGAATTCGAACCCTGCTCTCCGATTTCTTATCCCGAGCCGATATTCACTGCACCACAACATACAGTCCTGTTATTAGTTTATTATTACAAGAAGTCCAAAACGTCAAAGATAGAATTAGTAGGATAAATTCAACAAAGTGACAACCGAAAAAGATAAAGTAAGTGATAATAGGAAAAGCAAAAAGTGCAATATATTTCGTTGAACAGCAACGAACAGGCAGATGTAATTGACAGATACATCCGACTCTAGATAAAATCAACAAGTCATGAGTGGATGTGACCAACAGAAACAATGCGCCGCATGGTAGAAAAGGTGTGGTTATGTGGATCGTTTGGGAGTTTTAAAATATAATGTCTAGAATTTTAGTTGAAGAAACAGCA